>OY744608.1:33039653-33077153 GCA_963556255.1 Allolobophora icterica | reverse complement strand
TAATAATTCGCAAAGACTTCTTGTCAATTGTCATGTAACTAGTAAAACTTGAGAAAAAGTCAGTTATTGGCAATTATGTCAGTCAGTCACGTGATTTTTAAATAGTTTCTCACGACGAAACCCTTGACAAGATTCACAAGAAACCAGTTTTCTTCATCCGAAAATGCTCTAAAACTCACCTACGGCAATGTAAAATTCAAAAAAAAATTTAGGGGAGAACCCCGAACCCCCCGCTTCAGGAGAGTGGAAGGGTAAAGGGAGGGGATAGAAAGGGGGAGGGAAGGGTCTGGAGGGTGAGGGATGGAAAGGAGAAGGGAAGGGAGGGAAGGGGAAGAGGATGGAAATGGGAAGGAAGGGGAGGGGCGAAGGGAGAGAGATGGATAGGCATGGAGAGGCTGAGGGAGGGAAGGGAAAGGGAGGCGAATGTTTTTATATCCATACCGGCACCTCTTGTTTCCCACTTCGACCCTGGATAAAACTAGCGATTGTATAGTGCAGTACTTGACTATACTAGGCCTACTCAATATTAAAATAAATTTCCATTCCAATAGAAGAGCCTATGCCGTTACATTGTAAAATTTAGAACTGCACTTCATGTTTTCAAAAACCGTTTTGAAATGGTTACTGCGCCCACTGGCCCAATGCCACATTAGCCATCCCAGTCCAGGCGGATGGTTTAAAATTTTGTTATTAGTAGGCCGGTCATCAGTTCCGTTCCACAAAGGGAGCGCAGTTTGAACGTTACAGGGTGAAAGCAGAGGTTAAACACGTACTGCATTCTCCTTCCTGCAACGGATAAACGCGGCTGGAATGCTCTGTCATCCATCTATCACTCATCTTTGCATGCATTCATCACCGTCAAGCAACTAAATTGATGGTGGGAATTTTTAGCTGTATATATTAACCAGTGCTTTTTTTCTAGGAAAAAGGTTCCGGAACTGAACAATAGGTTTCGGAACTGAACAATTATGGAAGGGCTAAAATCCCCCAAAAAACAGGATTTGGGATTGGGAGGGGTCTCAATAAACAATGAAAACAGTTCACAACACTGAAATAAAATTAAAATAACTAAATCATTGATTCTATTATTAAAATAAATAAATTATTTTTTAGTTGCTGGAAAAGGTGCCGGAATGCCGTTTCGGCTGAAAGAGCAATTATATTAATAGTATTCCTTACGAAAGCAAATGTCACGGTCTCTGTTAAAGTAAACCGTAAACGAGGTACCAACAGCTGAAGTGCGGAGGTTCTTAATTTGTGCTATGGATGGATCATGCGTTTCACTTTTTGCATCTGTTAGTAAGCAAGCAAACCAGCATAATCTATTTTAATCATTTTATATTAATAGTATTTTTAATTTTACATACTTAGATTTAAAACCAGAGGCAAGTGCATGCCTGACCCTCCTCCACCACTGCTACTACTACTACTGCTGCTGCTGCTACTGTTACTGCTACTGCTATTGCTGATACTGCTGCTATGACTACTACTACAACAACGACTACTAGGCCTACTATTCTGGCAACCTTATCATGCGGTCCTCATGCAGTATCTTTGAATAAACGCTCATATTTGACGCAGCGTTCTTGAATGAGCTGGCGCCATGCGCTTAGCTTCTGAGTAGCGCACTGATCGAGTTTACGATTTCGATTATTGTTTGCCTAGCCTAGGCAGCTGTTCGTAAGGACGCTCGAAGTCTTCAATTTATTGATGAATCTATGTTTCGTTTGTAGCAAGTGGATCGAGGTCCTTTATACGACTACGTCTACCGAGCTGACCCAAACTACTCCTGGACTCAAATCGACGCCGTGCCTCAGGAAGGATTCACAACGTACACCATCAACGTGACGACACAAAAGTGGTATGACGGTAAGGAAATTTCCAGGTCCTTTTCTCTCCTTCAATATACCAATCAGAAAATTAAATGTCCGCATCCAGGTTTCTCGGCCCTTAAGCGTCAGTTTGTTTTGAGCTACAGATGCAGTTCAGCGATTGTGATGCATGAAATGTGTAAGCCAATATGTCTCTTAATCACATATGAGTTCCGCCACACTTTGGTCCTTATCGTCTATGCCAAATTATCGTGATGAATTTGCATAAAAATTGGATCAAATTTCCTTTTATTTTAGTTCAAAAATATTTGGCGCACACTTAGACCACAAATATCCAATGCTGTTAGCCTTTGTTGCGATCACTTGTGGACAAAAGCCAAATTTGTGAACAACTGATGAGAGCCTGATTATTACAATCCAAGGAGAAGCTATATATTGAACAGGTAAAACAATTCGTCTATCTGTAAGATGGTTATAACCGCAGATAGCATCAGCGACCCCCTCTCCCATCAGATTTTTTTTTTTGGTGTTTTGCCACTTGCTATTCCGTTAACTAGTTGCCCACCATTTGCCAATTCGTTGTTTCTAATTAGGTCTACTCAAAGTCTCATATTATGTACATGGCCGTCGTCGAGTTTTGCTAAGTAAGTGGGGGGGGGGGGCTTTCTAGCAGGACCCTGGTCCTTTTAGGGCTTCCTATTGACCACTCACAGCATGGTAGGCCTATAGCCTTCTAAACCCATTAATATCTTAATGTTTCAAACTTTTTCATCATCATAGTGGCTATTTAAATTATATTTTCTTGTATATCGTCACGTTTGCTTGCTTCTGTCGATCAATAAAAAATTGATCGATCGATCGATCGATCGATCGATTGATTGATTGATTGATTGATTGATTGATTGATTGATTGATTGATTGATTGATTGATTGATTGATTGATTGATTGATTGATTGATTGAAGAAGACATTCAAGTAGAATTAGACGCACTTCACAAGCATTTGGAAGAATGAACAGAATATGGAGAAGCAAAGAATTAACAAAGAAAACATATAAAAAATATACATTATGTTTCAGAAACGTTAACGAATCGCCCAATATGGTGGCACTATCTAGTGATTCACATACCAAACACAATCGCTTTTCCGGACGCAGCGTTTATGTACATCAGCACTGGAAACAACAATGATGGGTAGGCAGACTATACAATATGTTCCCTCAAAAAATCTGAAAACCTAATATTTTTACCGAATACATGAACTGTATGCATGTCTACTATGCTACTATTGTATGTAATTTATAACAAATATCAATGCGCTTTCGAGTTTACGCTAACGTTTATGTGAATATGCGTCCAAATCGACTTGGAAGAGTAGGCCAACATTAGGCTATTATTGATTAGGCCTCGAAGCACAGTTTCAGGATCAGCAGCTCAAGGAAGACCAAACAATGACATGGACCGATAGTAGTACTCGGAGTCAGTCGCTGAGGAGTTAGCGACTGACTTTGCGACTCAGTCGCCTAAGTCGCATGCTTATCGACTCACTTAGTCGCTTAGACTTATCGACTGACTTAGCGACTTGCTATCGACTTCTCAAGTAATTAGGCATATCTGTTGGACATACCTGATTACCTAACAATATCATGCATTTTACCGCATACTGTATACTGACCGTGCCATCATTTCCGTGGGCATTAGACGGGTCCAATATTCGAATATAATATAGGACCTATATATGGGCTCCTCTCCATGTGGGCATGCTGACAGAGGACAGACCGATGACTGTGAAAATTATTGTTAATGTGAATTTGTGACTCGTTTGAGTGTTTATAAAAGGAATAAATCATACCACTATAGGTCCAAGGTTGTATTGCAGCGCTTGGTTAGCCTATATCTAAAACAATTGTTATGTTGAAGAGGCATGCGGGATTACAATATAGTAACTTACATGAATGTCACGGGTTCTGTCGTTAAAATACGAAGATAAGAATCGATTTTAGTTAAAGCAGTAACAGATGATAGTCTAGATAGTGTGATAAGAAACTAAAGCATGCAACATTAAAGTATCTGCCTACAGGTGACAGTAGTAGGCCTACTGCATGTCTCAGCTACTGAATCACAGTTCGCCAAAATGGGCCCATACCCTGGATTTCTCTCGGGAACGCAAATGGCCGCCTTTCCCCCCAAGTTTACAAACATGTTATCAATTTTTCCCGGCTTCATCTTCAGTTGTACCGTTGGCTGAAGTCGTCGAAACCAGCGGCCAGGGTTCGAGAAATTAAAATCTTAGAAGTCACTATAAGATCAGACCTAACTATGGCCCATGGGGCAACATCTGGATAAGGTTATCGCTACCGTCTTGATCTTCGTGTCCTCCGTTCACACGGACTCCCGGCCTTTGCCCTTCATGACATCGCAACGGTAACGGCGATCGCACAAGTAATGTATTCCTCACCAGGAGGAGCTAGAAGGACAATGTCAAAATAGAGCGCTTGATCAGTCGAATGAAGCGAGGACTTATAGTAGTGCCCGATCTTGCTGCCAACTATAGTTGGCCGACACTGCTGATGCGTGCTTCTTTCAGGCAGTAGCAGAGAACGAGAATCATGTACTCCAGTATATTGTATTGTAAGTGTTGCTAGTGTCCTGCTGCTGATGTCTTCGTCAAATCGAAACTTGGAAACCGCGATTAAAACAACAAGCAAAAATTTTAAGTGAACGAAGTCGCTAGCAGTCGATAGCTTAGCGACTGGTTTCGACTTGAAGGCTTAGCGGCGGCGGCGGATGGCGGCGGCGCCGGGGACTAACCGATAGCATAAAGTCGTGGACTGATTTATCACTCGAGGGAGAATATTAAGGGAGACGAGCGTAAGCAAGACAACGGGTGTTGCGGAGCTGGAGTGTTCGGGGCACGTCCACAGTCAAGTCAGTCGGTGCTTCTTTAGCGACTGACATCAGGGACTGCGCTGGAACTGATCCACTAATGACTATAGTAGGCCTACTATTCAGCTCGCCGATTCTGTCGAGGCACAAGCACTCGTAATCGTAAAGTCGAAATTTCTAAAGTGTCATTGAAGCGTAGGGCACCAACTTATTCACGAGCACCAAAGCAATTGCTTTAGTGCTCGTGAATAAGCTGATCCCTGCGCTCAGCTCTAAAGCAGCGCGCTTTAGAAATTTGGAGTTTAGGAAGCCTAGGCCTATACGACTACATTTATTCGATTCGGGAATGAACCGTACCCCCAAACGATTCGTATAAGAAAATTGCTAAAGAAAATTTGGCTCGTAAAGGGTATATCAAGCGCCCTGGACGTTAAGATCAGCACCGAAGAGCTTGGCTTGTAGTCAGACTGAATGATGGATGGAAGGATGGATGGATGATGGATGGATGGATGGATGATGAATGGATGGATTGATAGATGGATGGATGGATCGATCGTTGGATCGATGTATGGACACTATCACGAGAAAAGGAAGAAGTACTAATGATCTCTTCTGTATTTGAGACGAGCTTAAGCCTGCGGAACATTAGTGAATTATTTACCCTGCCAGCAGGCCGATATATATAGGACCAATATTTCCATATTATGTCCTCCAGGTAGCCTATATGGGTCCCATCTAATGTTCATGAGCATGCTGGTAGGGAAAAAACCGTTGAAGTCATGAAGTGATCATAGTGATGTATGGTATGTTCGCATGCAGTCCTCCGAGCATTACGCAGAGCCATGTTTTGAAGGCGGGAGAGTACGCCAACGACACTGGTATTGTCACTGCAGTTCTTCGAATCGTGCCTAACCAACCAATCATTTTCGAGGTATGCCTTCACTAATAAAATGTTTATTTAAAAAAATACACGCATACAAACGAGGATTTCTTTTCCAAAGTAAAAAATAGAGTAAATATTGTAAAGTTTTATGATGTATAGGCCAAATGCAACATGTTAAACCCATTTCCAACCTATAGCTATAGTCATTTACGCTCAGAACTCCGTAATCTATTAAAGCACGTCAGCTCATCTTAGCAGTAGCTGTACCCTATTTATAATGTCAGGAAGATGAGATGTTTACCGTAAGCGAGGGTATTATTATAATATGAATTCCAGGAGGACCTGGGCGCCCTTACTTATGGGTGCCTAGGAAATATTAATATTTGTTGATACGTCATACAATATCCTCTGTCAAATGATGGCAGAATGATGGCGTTGAGCGTTCGGAGGACGAGATAATCGCTTGGACATGGAGACGTTTCTACAACGAAAGTAAACTCGGCATAGACAACCCAGAGATCTTACTACGTATGCCAATGTGCAAGGTTCGTTGCCTTATCAATGACGTACGCAATACACATAGGCACACATACAGAGTTTACACACATAGGCCTACATGCAAACACAAATACACACATACATACATGCAGACGGAAAAACATACATATACACATGCATGATCGTAAAGGTTCACCAGTCACTCTAATACAGAGTAAAACGGGGAGGCGACCTGACCGACGTCTCTGATGAGCGTAGACTCGGATCCGACCTGGGCTGGTGAACCAAAGTCCTCCGTGCCCACCTTCTCGTGGTGCGGACCGTTGGTACCCTTCCTAGGAAGGGGAACGAACGGGCACGGCAGGCAAAACCAGGGGAAGGCAATGGCAAACCACCCCTGTTAACTTGCCAAGAGAATCGTCATGAGACACACCAAGCCAAACGAATAGGAAACAATGGAGTGTGTTCACCAGGACGATCGCTAGAGCTCCACGAGCTGACAGCACAAGGTGACAAGGTGATCGTAAAGGAAAATCGCTCGGCAATAGGAAGCCGGTGCTGTTTTTTTCGCAGTTAATGCGACATATGCTAATATTTCTGCTTATTGGCTACGACTGAACGGCACATTTAAGACCAGACGATTGTACATGCCAAAACGAAACCCTAGTAGATCGGCAAGGATTGAATTGCAGTATTTCAGGTGCGTTAAGATAAACGAGTGAATGGGGGTCACCGCAGAGCTGAATGAAAAATTAAGCCGTGTGACACTTATTTGGCGCAAGAGAGAGAGAGAGAGAGAGAGAGAGAGAGAGAGAGAGAGAGAGAGAGAGAGAGAGAGAGAGAGAGAGAGAGAGAGAGAGAGAGAGAGAGAGAGAGAGAGAGAGAGAGAGAGAGAGAGAGAGAAGTGGGACCTGCAATGGAAGTTCAAGTGATCGGCTACTGATGTTTTCGTCAAGAAGCAGACCTAATTAGTGATTAAGACGAGCTGTGGATTCCAATCACTTCACTCATAATTATAATTTCAATATGATATTGGAAGAACAATTCATTATCTAAATTTACAGGCTTGGCATTCATCATAGGCCTAATTTAGTAGCAAATTATTTGGCTTATTTTATTTTAGAAAGTATAGGGATCATAATGTCTTTGAAATTGTAGTCTTCTGCGAGAGCCATGGATACCATTGAAGCTTTTGTATATCAGACGGTCGGAAATACTGTTACCAAATTTATGGTTGCTGGAGAGTCAAAGGTAGGTGGGCTATAGGGTCTTGGAACAAGTCCCGATCCACTGCATACTCTTTCGCACTTCATATTGTTCCAAAGCGCGTTTTGAGGCCTCTATTCAAGGCTGTCGCTTTTTAACATTCCTATTACCGATTAATTTTTGTCACTTCATTCATAATTCATCGAGATCTTTTATATATCGCTCCTTATAGATAGGTTTCGCCCAGCCCTGGTGGAAGACAGTTGTTTGAAGTCCTGGCTAAAGATGTACTCCCTATTCGTCGCTTCCCTGTCCAGAAGGACATGAGGATTCACAGGAAGTCGTTCCAAGTATAGGTGGCTCCTCTGAACTACTTAAAAGACATCACTTTGACTGTCTAAGTGCGTGGAGAAGGAAGAAAGTTGTGCATACATTTGTATACATGTATATCTATAGATGACCAGCTGATCCACATATTTAAAAAAATTGCACTGGGCTGGAGGCGATCGACCAGTTCTGCAAACGCAACCATGTGGACTTGCGGTTCCAGACCCGAATAATTTACGGTTTTCGCTGGACAACTCTCTAATCAGCCCTATGTTATGGTCCACAATCTCTGTTTGGGGATTCGAGAGTAGTTTTATGTAAGGTAGAAGTAGTCTGCCGCGCCGTGTCGCCTCTTGATGAAATACGTTTCAATCGGCCTCTACTTCGCAAACCATCACGTCGTCAAAAACCTCATCAAGAGCTGAGGCCTAGTTCCGCAGGAACTTCTACTTCTCTTGTCACGGCGACTTCAAGTTCATGTGCAGACGTCGCAGTTATGAAAAACTTATCGAGATGCAATTTCAAGAACAGGTTCGTTATTTTGAAACCAGATGAGCTGCTCAAAATACACCTGACGTTGCTTGGGAGCAGCCAGTGGGGGTGGGGCTTGGTGTAAGTGTCGAGGTCGAAATTCATGATCTCCGTACGTGTTTGACCTGCGCACTGAGACCCTGCACAGCGACGATGTTTTGCTGGCCATGCAATAGGCACACGGAGAATTTAACTGGATTTTACAGTGGTGCCTAAAATGTTCAGAAACAGTTACTACTTACTACCGCATAATTACAATCCTTTGGCCGGGCAGTATAAGTGCGCATGCGTTAGTCGTATGCGACGTTTCGCTAGTTAGAGTTGAATGCATGTTCCGACAGATATATATATGCGTAAGCCCGTTATGTTACGTAAGAGAATTAGTCTAACTGGTGGTACAGTATGTGCCCTGGGTAGCCTTGTGAGTGTGAGCATCAATCCGAACTGCGGTTGGTGGTGCAGTGGAGGTGATGGTGGCGCTTCGATGTCTGTCAGGTAAGTGTAAAAAAAACTCGTTGATCACAAACTCTCATTTTACAACTATTATTTTAATCGAAACCAAACTTAATGTAGGCTATTTGGCAGATGTTCTGAATCTAATTTCTAGCAGATTGCTTTTATGGAGCCTAAAAATTTATGGCTACGTAGGCTATCTATTCTATGTTAAGAAGACTTAGTGAAGTTTTAGCGCCTATCCGAGATTCTAGATAGGAGCTATAATATAAATATCCAGGTGCACAATTACATGTGAGAGTCTTTGTAGAGAGGTTGGACAACGTGGCTGATGGGTGCAATCGACGACAGAATTGTTGCTCTTTCGCCTGTTGTGTTGTCGTGCGTTAACATGGTAGAGGTATGTACTTGTAAATGCAACATAAATAGACTAAATAAATAAAGCATATAACATCAAGCTCAACTTTATTCTGTCAAAGCACAAGGATCAACCAATAGGCCTACCATATATATTCATATATAGAAAAAAAGAACCTATAGTAAAAAAGAAACAATAGTGAACATGTTGAAGCAGTTACAATCTATGAGCATTCGCAGTAATTACTGGTTGATGCTATCCTAAAGGATAAGTTCCGAAAGGGGAAAAAACTTGAAAAACCTTATCGAGTCCACCTTACATTATAGGCCTAGGCATGAAAATAGTTACAGATAATGGACCGTCATGTATAAATGACATGTAGCCTATGTATAGGGCTTACGTAAAAAATTGAATACACTGAGACTATTGGATATAACAAAACAAAGAAAAACAGAAAGGTTCAGTGATGAGATCTGTGAAACAGTTCATAGTTTGCTTTATACGCTATAGAGTTAATAGTTTTCAGATTTTTGGGGGGGATGGCCCCAGGATTTATGTTTGCCCCAGAGGCCAGCAATATCACAATGTAGAGACCTTTAGGGGAGGAAAATCCCCCCACGATACATGTGAATACATGGTTCCCCCCCCCCCCGAGAGATGAATTCCTAAAAAAGGTCATCAACCTTTGTGAGAGAGTAATTGCTGTTTAGAAAAAGTTAAAAATCGGATGAAGGACTAACAAAAAGTCAGAAACTTTTTCAAGATGGAAGAAAAAATCTTGTGTAAATTCTTTGCTCCTCCAGAAACCTTGTTTCCCCTCCCAGAAGAGGGGGACTAGATTAAACACTGGATTTACGTGTGGTGGGTTCCAAAGCTGCGGACGTTGTGCAACTACAGAAAACAGGCGAAAATGAGAGATCGATAATATATAATTGTTTTCATACGGGTTTCATACTGGTGCGTTTGTTCCTTAATAAAGTAAGTGTCAAAGCATCTAGGAAGCAGTCCATGACGATGAAAATATGGATATATATATATATATATATATATATATGCATAAAATATGAATCACAATAATAAAGTAACTTACATAAAATCTCTATCTTAACTGAACGATAAGTTGACTGTAACATTCATACATCACAGAGTTGAGTGTCATACATATTCAGTAATAAAACAATTATTTGTTGTCTGTGCACAGAACTTCCATCATTATTGGCGCTCGTGGGGCGGTTGGTCCTTTAGTTTGTACGACTACTGGATGCAGGGCATCATGGGACTTATTGATGAACCGGAAATGGTCCGGATGCAGGAAATCATTGATCCATACTGTAAGCCTCTGTATTTTAAATTAGACCTGTGCATGCCACTGCCTGCTCTGTATATGCGCTGTGTAAAAGTATTCCCTTGTTAAGATACATGACGTTACCTAAATCATTATTATAACATCATATAACTTAGCTGTGCTTTCGGGATTGGCTAGTATAGAATACTAGCGACATCTGCAAGAAACACCGCGGTACTAAATCCTAATGGACATATTTTGGACCTAACTGGCATATCACGGATATAACGGTATAGGCACATAGACACAGAGATACGTGGATTTATCTATAGACGAATGCCAGTTGGATACAAAGGTAGATTGTAGGTCATCTGCCATTAACTTCTGCTATCGAATCCAATACCATGTGCAACTTAAATTTCGTAATCTCTTTGTCAACCTGTTTTTATGTCCACGCTGTTTTCGATAGCGAGGGAAAGGTTTCTATATACACGTGTACGATTCAGATGAAACTGTGACTCAAGCGTAGAAATAATTTAATATGCATATGGACTTAGGCCTATATATTATTTCTTTACAAGAATATATGTAGGCCTACAGTTAGTCATTCGCGAAGAATCGCTTAAGCCTTCAACATTGTGTCAATGGAACTGATGCAATAAGGTATTTTGAAAAGAAATTTATTGTTATGAACTCAGACATTGTGGGAAAAGTAAATTCCAGGCGAATTTGAAGAAAAGTTATCGAACGGTTTGAATATAAATTAGGCCACGTTATTGTGCAGAAGACAGTTAGGCCTATATATGCGGAGAGGTAAGACCAGAAATTGTGAGGTATAGGTGTAAGAAAAAGGGTAGGGAAAGATGAATCTCACACCCCTTCCCCTTATAAAGTCAGTTGCATTTGTCAATCTCCCAACGTGTCACGAATAGAGTGCGTAAGGCTGCATTCAAAGCTAGTCTCATTGGCAGACTTTTATTAGGCCACTATTGTTGTTTTAAGTTTATCTTGCTTGGCTAACGATGCCGAAGTTGATGGTTAGCGCTGCTTCAGACGAATTCTTCATCGTAGACGACTACGATTACTTCTTCAAAGACCTTCTGGGAGAGAAACACATCTGGCGAGTCTCTACATTTTCTAAGATATAAAAGCTTTGATGTACTCGATTCATCTTTCAGGAATGAGTGGTATTGTCTTGTATACGACATTCGCTCATTTGTCTCTATTTCGTATAACTTGGAAAACATTTTTGGATCCTGGTATTAGTCAAATTTATCAGGTTGGAAGCACCTCCGATTAGTCTCTGCTTAAGCATATAATTAGGCCTATAGGTCTATATAATAATGCACTTACACATAAATATATATATGATCAGTGCTTTTATTCTAGAAAAAAAGGTTCCGGAACGGTACAATAGGTTCCGGAACGCAACAATTATGGGCGGACTAAAATCACGAGAAAAACGGGGTTAGGGGTTGGGAGGGGTCTCAATAAACACTGAAAACAGTTCAAAAACACTTAAATTAAATTAAAATAACTAAATTATTGTTTTTATTATTAAAATAAATAAATTACTTTTTAGTAGCTGAAAAAGGTGCCGGAACGCCGTTCCGGCTCGTTCCGGCTGAAAAAAGCCCTGTATATGATATATATATGCTATTACAATTTCAATTACAAGAGTCGACGTTTGCAGGATCTTAGAAAATTCCGGTCACAGTATCGGCAGCAGTCCACTCAATGCAGATTACTGGACAATGCAGCAGACATTCTTCTTGTCGGTTTTAACGGTCTGTATATTATATACAATATTATAGGTTCGATCATGACATTAGCCTACTTGGTAAGAGAGAGAGAGAGAGAGACAGACAGACAGACAGACAGACAGAGACAGAGACAGAGACAGAGAGCAGAGACAGAGACAGAGAGGCAGAGAGAGAGACAGAGAGAGACAGAGAGACAGAGAGAGAGAGAGAGAGAGAGAGAGAGAGAGAGAGAGAGAGAGAGAGAGAGAGAGAGAGAGAGAGAGAGAGTTAACACATGTCATGATCGCATATATATATATATATATATTCATATATATATGAGGTTATTCTGGCATAAGTTTACACAGTAACATTTGGAACATTTAAAATGTAACGCTGTGTAACGTAACGACAGTTTTCTGTCTGCTGAGCAGATAACAGTGAAAACAAGGTTGTCTGCGTCAGCCTTCCTTCCTTCTTCACTAAGCTGTTGCATTTGTGCTAGGCTATACAGCTAGCAGGTAACTAAGTAGGTCCTGCGCTGCAGTTACATCTAAATAACACTTCAGGTGTTATCCCTTGCTTTATGAAGGTTTCAAGTTGAAATGAGCGCCTATCCTGTATACTTTTCACTATAAGATATGGGAAAAATCACCCGATGGTCGTCAACATCGCTACTGTCCTGCATGGGCAATATGTTTCTACGGGCAGTGCAGTTTGTGCATTCATTAATAGGCCTACATATATGTAATATATAATAATATATATACAGATATATACAGATAGATATAGGCATATATAGCGAGCATAGAAGGTCACTGCATGATCCACTATATATGTGAGGCTTTAAACTGATTCCAAGCTGCCCAGCATGAACTTGCTTGATTGCAAATCCTTTTATCCAAACTCAAAAATTTACTTTTTAACACTTTATCGACGAGCTGCATTGGTATTCCAGTCGCTTCTAGCACAGTCTCGTCGTTAAAGTGTTAAACAAACGTTTTCCGGTATAAAACTTTAACCGTCCTATGAATGCCATCGACACCGTATGCGTAACACCATCACACTCTCTTTCTTGGCTCAACCTATCAGAATTTCGACTTGACACCGAAACTTACCAAGTAGGCTAATATTGGAGTCGATTTAAGCACCGGTTGGTGTAAGCGAGTCTACCTGGCACGAAGATTTAGGTTACTGTTAGTCTAACATAAACCTACAGCAGAGGAACCATGTAATGAACCATATACGTTGTTGCGTAGGCCAATTCTAACCTGCAGAGGTCTGGGTACCAACCCCATATTATAAGTCCATAACTAACTAACTGCAAAACTGGTTTATATATAAAAACACAAACTCTTTAGCTATAGGCCTAATGATTTTACCAACAGTTTAACTGCTTTAACCTATAAAGTTATTTCTGGTAATCAATACGTCGACATTTGTTTATTACAGAATTATGAACGCCCTCACATGGAATGGGTGAAAAACGCGGTAATAAACGCATGAAGTTATTATGTCTAGCCTACCGGTACTGTAAATCCTAGGTCATATGTGTTGAACCACCGTATACTAATCCACTAGCGTCCCTTCGGTTGTCTAGACTCTTAGTCAGTATGGTGCAAAATAAGTTCCAGGTTAACTACGACCCATTCAGGGCTGTCGTTGTAGAACAAACATGTTCCTCCAAGGCCCTCACCTCCTGTGCCTTAACCCTGCCAAAATATTTTCTATCCTAATTGGCTTCCCAGATCAGATCAAGAAAATCCCCAACCATTCGATACACCTACCCACCAACTCTTCATCTCTCACTTTCACCTCCGACTCCCTGAGCGCAATTTCGGCGTTACCTTTGATCCACGTCTATCCTTTTCTAATCACGTCTCCAAGCTCTCTCGCACCTGCTTCATGCATATCCGTGACCTCCGCCGCAGTCGATCCATGCTTGATTATAAAACTGTATCCACTATCGCTACCTCCATTGTCCACTCCAAGCTTGATTACTGTAATTCCCTTTCCTCAACCTCGATTCCACCCAAATCAAGCGTCTACAACTCATCCCAAATTCACTCAACCAAGCTGTCACCAGAATATCCAAGCATCATCATAGCCCTGCCGTCCTTAAATCACTCCGCTGGCTGAAAATCCTTGAGCGCGTCCAGTTCAAAGTCCTTTCGCTAACTTACAACTCTTTGCAATACTCCTACAGTATCTTTGAGAACTCTTCATCCAGCCACCTCGCTCTACCCGATTCTCCTCCTATCTCACTCTATCCCGTCCCCAGTCACTGTTCGCCTCAAGTTCTTCAACCGAGTCATACTCCACACTAGCTGTACCTCGACTCTGGAACGAATTTCCCTCTGAATTTCGCATATTCTTAGTTTCTGCACCAATACCGCCACTCATGAAATCATCGTCATCTGCCTCAGGCTCCTCTACTCATCACCCCATAGGCTTTCCATTCCAAATTGCGGTCTCACCTGTTCAAGAACTACCCTAAACCATGCGATCCTCCGCTCTCCAAGCTCTCTCGTCCTCAACGAAACCCGCCTTGGCAGCCGCTCTGCCTCCTCTGTCTGGTCTCTCTGGCAACCGGACTGGGACCTCAACTGGACATCGATATCTGGTCAACCCCTCCCCACCACCCGTTTACGACGCAGCGCTTGTGAATAAGCTGCTGTCATGCGCTTAGCTTTAGAGTAGCGTTTTAGAAATTTGGAGTTTATGATTACGATTTAAAATCAATTATATTTATCCATGGCAAGGACGCTGTAGAACATCAGCGATCTTGGCTTTTGGAGCAAGGTTTGGTGGTTTTCTTTAAAGAGCTGAACAAAGATCTGTTATAGTTTCTGAAACAGCAATAGAAATGAAGTGCAAAAATGTCAGTCCTACATAACTTGTTTAGTTCAAAATTTTACTCAAATATCGTGAATTACGTCATAGTATTATTATTGTTGTATTCTTTAGACGGATACTGGTGGACAGATAATTCTTTTGTCTGCGACGACTCCTGCTAGCATTACGTCTTTCTCGGCTCTGAGCGCCGTGCCTAATAGGTAACTGCACCAGTCATCATTGACTAAATAATCATAAATCGTTATGTAAATTTTTAAAGCACTTGTTAAAATCTAAGCGCATTACTAGAGAGAGCGTATTCACGAGCGCTGCGTTGTGCCAAGCGGAGATCAAAGTTTGGTTGACAGAAGGTCAGAGAGAGAAGAAGGTCGAGGAGCTGCTGGGGGATAAGACCAGAAAAGATTGGTAGGCGAAGACGGTACGGATTAGGGTAGAAATGTGGATTTTTAAAAATAAAACTTGACTGTGGGCGGGAAGAGTGAGATATGACGTTGATCGAGGATGTCGTGATGGTTGGATGGTGAAGAGGTCGCGAAGGTGCTTGGGTGTGGAGTATTGTAGGGAGTGCTGGATAGTGATAGGGCTTTGAAGTGGATGCGCTTCGGGATTTTCAGCCAAATTGATGCAGTTATTCTGCAGGATGTGGGTGATATCGTGATGCTTGGGTGTTCTGAGGACAGCATGGGCGAGTGAGTTTTGAACCAATGACAACGGCTTCGCTGGAATTATTTTATGATTTCTTGTGTCAATATACAGCAGAGCGTCAGTTTACGTAAGTTAAGCAGAGTTCTAATGCGCTAAGCAGTTAGCCTATGCATTAAGAATTTGCTTGCGGTTCGCTGCAGTGAGGAAGAGCCATGACCTGCACGAGTTAAACGTATACTGGGAAAATTTAGCCGTCGTCTAAGGGGGATTGAACTAGTGAGGGAATTAAGTTTCCATGTAAATCACACCCTGTGCTTAAGGTCCCATGTACACCTCGACTAAGTTGAGCAGTGGTCGGCGCTCCAATCTCCCAGATTGACCTTTTTCATGTCTCTGCATGTACAAGCTACTAAAGTTTAAGTTGTGCAGCCATAAAACATGCCAAAGTGACATTAGTGCGCCATTTGTTGATGCCTATGCATTATAAATTTATATACATGTCACAAATTAATAAACGCAAAAGCGGGTCATGTAAGAGGTTCTCTAACGTGTTTAATTAGACTCATTATTCAAACTTTTTAACCCTTATCACGACTACATCTGTCCCATATACACCTGGAGATACGTAATCCAATATAGGCCTACCAATGTTCCAACTACCCAAATGCATACATACAAACATACATATATACACTCACAAACATATACACATATACATGCATGCATACATACATACAAGACCATGCATACTGCATATACTTTGGTATACAACGTATATACACACACATACATGGATTACATGCATACATATCTATTTAAATACACTTCATGCATACATAGTACTATTATTCACATACACACACATATACACACATACAATACATGCACACATACGTAAATACATATATATGCATACATATCTGTTTGGTTGTTGTTTCTGCCTCTTTGGCGCAATAAAAATGATCATACATGCATTCATAATTGCATACGCATACCTACAACTAGTAATAGAGGAAAATTCTCGTGACAGACGTGACTGGAGAACGACTCAGATGAACAGCATTGGAGACCTTGTTCCAACCAACGTGACCTGGATAGAAAAGCCTGTTGAAGATCTGGTAAGATACCATTATCATATAGGTCGGATCTAGCCTGTGATAAAAAAAAATGTAGATAAACTGTTAGAACGAAAACTGGTGCAACGCCTGACAATGTGGAAGAGAAAAGTGACGATAGCCCTATACCGGGCAACATGAGTTTCATTTGCTATATCCTATAGGACTGTGACAGAAAATGCAGTGCCGTCATTTCAAAGTCCTTCTCATCCGCACAGTCAGGGTTAGGCAATCGTGATATCTTGTCGACCTATTATACTAAGAAATATTTCAATAATATACATAAATCTACGCATTTTTTAAATACAAGTAGGGCCTACATCACAAATATTTTTGGGAGTAGGCATATGCACAGTTTAAATCCTAAGGATTCTAAGGGGTTATTGCATCCAAAGAATATATATAATTCAATCCAAACGAAAGAAGATGTGTACATTATAAATGGTTTTCTGTTTTAGTAGGCCCTACCTGAATATTATTTCATATAGGCGTAGCGTATACAGGATTACTATGTATATATATATATATGATATATATATACTTTACATAAATAGTAATAAGGTTGCCTACTATACTTCGACAAAAGATTATCTGAATAGTAACTTAATTATTTTTGCATTGTTGTAAAAATTTTAGTAGCATTGGCCATGCATGGAGTAACAAGATTTAACCATCTTGTGACAGAAAATAATAGCATATATAATGATATTATGCTTAAATTGAGTGTTTCAATATACTAGGGCAACAACTACTACCGTGTTCAACACGACACTCCTACTGCAGGATACCTGGCCTTTTTTATTAAGGTAAATTGTTAAATACTTCTTATTGACTCTGCCACTGCCCCTGATCTGGCAGTAGTAGGCCCTGATCTGGCAGTGCCAGTCTCAAGACTTAGAAAGGAGGAGGACGACGCTAATCATCTTTGTTATGACAGTGTCGTAAAGAAGCAACTGACCAACCAGATGCCACTACGAGAAAACTTTGGCTTAAAACTTGGGTGGACCGATTTAGAAATCATTCTCTTCCCGGATAGCCACGCTCTGTTGATTCATAGTGGTCACGCCTTGGAGGCAACTAGTTCTTGGACAATTTTAAGTCCGCAGGACAAAACTATCAGTCAGCGTAGTGCCTACTGTGGGGTCACCGTCTGGCTATAGCTTTACGGTACATGGTGGCCCCAACCCAGTTCTAGCACCGAGCCACTCATATCACTTCCCCTTCTACACTCAATACAGAATGGCCGTTTCCCACAATAGTGTCCGTTCTTTCCAAGGATTGGCGGCGTCTTGAAGAGGCTTAAAGCTCTGTCTCATTCGCCGAAAAAGCAACGTCTTGATGACAACCTTTTCTCGTATATCAGGATTCATTCCTTTAAAGTTTAGAACAGTCGTTCTTTTTTACCTGCCTTCTTTTACTGCGGCCCTTCTCTTCACCACCATTCTACATGTCGTTACTCTAAAACTACCCCCGTTTACCTGAGACACCAGTCACTCTCTTAATTCCTGTGTTTTTTAAGTAGTTTTCATTTAACGACGCTGAATGATGACGAAGATGATTAGCTTCGCCTCCCTCCTATAAAGTTAATCGGACAGATAAGTATATTCTGATAAATCTCTGTGTCTTTCCGCCATAGGCACATCCTAAATATATCGGACAATGCATCTTCCCAACATCGCACGTCTCTCGCTCCACCTTCGCGTTTAGGATTTCCAGCATCCACACGCATTTTTCATGAACACAACTTTCATACGGAAGCCCTCAAAATAATATGATTGAACAGCTGCAAGCATTTCTTTAGATAAGAACAGCAACAGCATGTAGGCCTAGTTGCCAGATGTATCTATAGGCTGTGTGCTGATCTGGCCAAAACAAAGCGTGTTAACGAAAATGTGAAACTTTATGATTATAAACTATGGAAAATTACAGGATATTCAAAGGCTTTAGAGATTCAGGCAGTAGCACACTAGAGGGGTAGTTAGTTTTTAAGTTTCTGTAACTTGTTTTACATATAGGCCCTATAGACGTTGCAATTACACGAATAATTCTTGTGTTGTGGTAGTAGGCCTATCTGCCTTTCAGATGATATATGTAGGAGTCTTAAAACCCCAAAACCACATTCTGATCGGAGTTTCTTCAGAGGCGTTCAAAGTGTGTGCTACGTCGTCTAACTAGCCATACATTTAATTTTTACTGGTAAATGTTTAATTTTTATATTGCTAATTGAAGATATAAAATGCAGTTGTTACTTCGAAATGAAATACACATATTTACAGTACTGTCGAAATCGCAACTAACTATAATTAATTCTGTTTCAGGTCGGTTATCCTGGCCCAGATGGACGCGTTTTATACTTCTCGACAGAGGCCAACATCCTACCATTCACTTGGCCGTATGCAGATTGTTTCGGCAGCGAATGCCAAGGAACTCTCCTCTAACAAAGCTCTGAAGGAAGAAATCAGTTTTCTCATTTAAATTTTAGATAATAGCAATTTTAATTCATTAGGAATGAACTTATTTACAACTTGGCGCTTTGGAAAGAATAAAGTGCAAAACTGCAAGTGAAATAAATGAATGACATCATTATCTATGGGCGGCGATCGCGGGATTCTAGGGGGACAAGACCCCACCTTTGACAGTGGGGGACACAGAATACAGTTGTCCTCCCCAAATTTTGAAGAAACACCAAAAAGGTCAACGAATTCACGCGCGACAAATTTTTTCACCTCTTTTTTGACCAGATCAGTAACTCAAACGTGTTCCGTGTCCCCCACCTGTCAAACAAGATCGCCGCCAGTGTTGTTATCTTTAGTGGTTAATAACATTATAGAAAAGCTGCTAGAGTTTTGTCGTAATTCGTTCTCAGTGTGTGGCTACATAGGTCTCTACAGCAGTGAGAATAAAACTACAGTTAGTTAAAAGCTCGGTTTAGAGGCAGCTGCTCTAAGTACTTATTCAAAATGTACGCGATAGTTAAGTGATTAGCGTGAGGTCAGGGCCAGGGTTCAAATCAGTGGCTATAGGGTAGAGATTTGTTTCGAGATTTCTGATCCACTTGCCCTCCCTAGCGAACTCGACTGTAATGAGTGCACCGACTGTACACGTCAGTGTGAAGATCAGACGGCGAGGAATCGGACTGGCCACCCACACTGATGCCAAAGCCAAGAAACGTATGCTGTCGTCGCTAACACTTGATACCCATGAATGCTTCTCAGGCTGTAGCTTCAATGCTAATAAAATAAAACTGCATTCAAACTATAGATTATCTTTGTCCTGTATTTACACGTAGGCGCTGAAAGGAAAAGTTTAAGGATTTCCTGAAGTATACTGATATTGCGAGATTGCAGTAGTCCCCGGCGCCGCCGCCATCCGCCGCCGCCGCCGCCGTTAAGCCCTCAAGTCGAAACCAGTCGCTAAGCTATCGACTGCTAGCGACTTCGTTCACTTAATATTTTGCTTGTTGTTTTAATCGCGGTTTCCAAGTTTCGATATGACGAAGACATCAGCAGCAGGACATGAGCAACACTTACAATATAATATAGGCCTACAATATTCGTTTGGTGAGGAAAACAAGCTGACAAGCCGCAACTTGGTACATTATAGATAGAGTTTGCTCTATTAGTAAGAGTTCTTATACAGAATACGGAGGATATAGTTGTTGTTGTTTTTTTTGGTAAAGTGAATTTATGCATTCTATTACAAAGATGGTGTTGATGATTACGAAGAGGGGGATAAGCAGGGTGAGAATTGTCGGGGATATGGGGGTTCAACCCCCTAGGCTTCCTTATGACCCCCAAAGTTAAGTATTCATTGCACATCCCAGGAGGTCGTTTCCAAGCCTTCAGTTACGCTGGTGTGATTTAGCATTATATGATTCTGAATCTCTGACAAAGTGAAGAAATTTCCATGATGTGTCATGTATGCAGTTTTGAATTTTGTCAGCAAAGGATTTGATTTTGATTCGGGTTCGAATTGCAAAACTGCTAGCGCTGAAATCTGCTGCTTTAAAATTTCGCTGACATTTTGCAATTATTCAACTCCACATGGATCAAAATCTAACCCATAGTCATTTCCCTACAATTCTCACACTGGGAGTAAGTGCCAGAGTATATGATTCCGTTCTTTGCTAACTGATTGAAAGATGCACGCATCAGCAGTTTCGGCCAACTGCATGGTTAGCCGTAAGATCGGGAACTTCTATAAATTCTCCTCGCTTCATTTGATTTATAAAACACTCAATTTCACGAATTCACAATAACATTAAGTTTTACAGTCATCGATCTGTCCCCTGTCAGCATGCCCACATGAAGCGGAGCCCATATTCCCATACTGGACCCGTAAAGAGACAATATGGGTTCCATCAAATGTCCACGGAAATGATAGCACGGTCAGTACAGTATGCGGTAAAATGTACTATATTGTTAGGTAATCAGGTATGTCCAATAGACATAGCTGATTACGTGAGAAGTCAATAGCAAGTCGCTAAGTCAGTCGATAAGTCTAAGCGACTTAGTCAGTCGATAAGCATGCGACTTAGTCGACTAAGTCGCTAAGTCAGTCGCTAACTCATCAAGTCAGTCGCTAACTCCTTAGCGACTGACTCCGGGGACTAGATTGCAGTGATATACATATACATTATAGGCCCATATGTATAAATTAACTAAAAATGCTAAATGATTGCCAACTTCCGCTTGTGCGGGGCGCCGTGCCTTGCGCTCGGCCTCCCTGGGTGATTTTGCTGTCCCCTATGCGCGTACTGCCATGGCGCAGCGTAGGGCATTCTCCGTGGTGGGTCCTACCGCTTGGAATGACCTCCCTCTCTCCCTTCGCTCTCTCCCTAGAGACCTCTTAGGTACTTTCTATGGCCTTCTTAAGATCTTTCTTTTTGACCGGGTCGGGAGCGCCACTGAGTAGATTTCTTGAAGGGGCGCTATAGAAGTTCATTATAGATGATAGATAGATAGATAGATAGATAGATAGATAGATAGATAGATAGATAGATAGATAGATAGGTAGATAGGTAGATAGATAGATAGATAGATAGATAGATAGATAGATAGATAGATAGATAGATAGATAGATAGATAGATAGATAGATAGATAGATAGATAGATAGATAGATAGATAGGTGGATGGATGGATGGATGGATGGATGGATGGATGGATGGATGGATGGATGGATGGATGGATGGATAGATAGATAGATAGATAGATAGATAGATAGATAGATAGATAGATAGATAGATAGATAGATAGATAGATAGATAGATAGATAGATAGACAGATAGATAGATTGGTTACGACACCTTTTATCCTTGCATTCGGAAAACTGACGGAAATAT
This sequence comes from Allolobophora icterica, assembly GCA_963556255.1. Classification (NCBI taxonomy): domain Eukaryota; kingdom Metazoa; phylum Annelida; class Clitellata; order Crassiclitellata; family Lumbricidae; genus Allolobophora; species Allolobophora icterica. The sequence goes on along the minus strand of OY744608.1, from coordinate 33,055,195 downwards.
TCACTTCACGAGAATGGATTGACGTATCTGTAATTCACTAACTCTTGGATCCAAATCTCTTCGATTGAAACTGGATCCCAACCGTTTAACAACGTCTTATGACATCAAAGTCTGATCACGTGGATAAGATAAATTAAAATTTTCGTGCAGTTCTTACTGTACCACGTTAATACTACATGGTTACTATCATTGGGTATAAAACTCTAGATTCAGGCATTTCTTATAGAAATTTTTAGCTATAAAAGGTTGTATGCTAATGGCTTTTGAAGTCGTATGCTGTAAACATACGACGGTCTAATTTACTTGGATGACGATTTGCTGTTGTCATGTGGGGTTCTCGATCGAAAGATTCTTTAGCCACAGGACCTCGTCCATCCTCGAGGACTCATGTTGATGAATCAAAGATTAATTTTAACTGCATCGGTCGATATAATCCCAGTATAAATAATTAAACAGTTCGTCGACTCCCGGCCGCTGCAGCAATCAGAATGTGTGACAACTTTATAAATAACTCAGCCCCGCCCGCCAGTTTCAGAGTGAGCTGCTGCTTCAGGTATCAGACCTAAATGCATTATGACAAGAAAATACTAAACATTTCAAAACTTTTCCAATTTCTTAATTTTTTGCTTATTACTGTGACGCAAACCACAAGGAACATAAGGAACACAAGGAACATTAAGGAACATAAGGAACATTATGGAACACTAAGGAACACAAAGCAACAATAAGGAACACTAAGGAACATAAAGAACACTAAGTAACATTAAGGAACACAAGGAACATTAAGGAACTCAATGAACACTAAGGAACATAAGGAACATTAAGGAGCACTAAGCAACACTAAGAAACATAAGGAACATTGAGGAACACTAGGAAACACTAAGGAACATTAAGGAACTCAAGAAACACTAAGGAACACTAAGGACCATAAGGAACACTAAGGAAAATAAGGAACACTAATAAACATAAGGACCATAAGGAACACTAAGTAACATTAAGGAACACTAAGTAGACCCTAACATTAAGGAACATAAGGAACATAAGGAACACTAAGGAACACTAAGGAACATTAAGAACACAAGGAACACTAATACTACTAATTTAAACGTTACGACAACAGTGATCGAGGACTTCAGAATAGAATTAAGTTAACAATATTATTTGTAACGTTTATGTCAGCTTAAATCTATAATTCTCACTTTCAAAATGGCGTCACCAGAAAAACAAGTCAACAGGCAGCAATGCGATTCGATGTACTGTGTAATTATTTATACTGTGATATAACCACCGTGCGATTTAATTGTAAATTGAAACAGTGATCAAGAAAACCTCCGTGCATAAGTAATAACTGGGGAGATTGCACCTAAGCAGGAAATAGTCTGAGCGATACAGTTAGTCAAGTTTTAATCATCTCATTGTCGAATAGCACCGTTTCTTTAAGTAAGCTATAGAAACTTGAATAAAATAGGTGAAGACGATGATTGCAAGCACTTGATCTTGCAAAGTCTTATTAACTAAGGGTTTAGCCTACTGGACAATGGCGTTCTTATATGGCAGTGCTGGCAGTGACATACACCGCAGCAACAAGTCGACTCAACCAATTCATCAAGCCGGGATCCCAACGATTTAATTAGTTATTTAGTCGTAGAATTACTTTTGTAAAATGTAAACTGCGTCAAGATAGGCCTATGAAAGAACGGCTGTATTAGGGAGAGAGAGGTTCAACTGCTGAGGGCGCAGTACCCGCAGTCGCTGAAGTGCTAGGTAGGTAGGAAACGGTCTGTCACCGTAGCATCCCAAATGAAGCTTCGTCCCGCACGCCATGGTTTTTTATATTTTTGGTGAGGACTTATCCTGGGATGTCAGTTCCAGCCGTACGTGCATACCTTGGTATTTCGAGCGTCGTCCGAGCCGGCATCAATTTTCTCTTCTGTGTCCATTTAATCGTTCGTCGAGACGCGAATTGGTAGTTACCAAGATTAGTGGCTAACTGGTGCACGATATCACTCAGGGTGGTATGAAGTGGAACGCAGGAACGATGACAAGCGACAGCGTTAAATTTCTTCTGCAGCTTAAATTAACAGCTATGAAGGTCAATTTTCATCATTTGCCCATGACACTGATCCTGTCTTTAACCGAATATTTATTGATTAACAATTATTTTTCATTTAGAGCCTGTCTGGATTCTGAAGGATTTATTTAAGATTTGCAGTGTTTTTCTCTACACAGAAAGAGGAAATATTGACTATGAAGTTGCGTTTGTTAAACGACTTGCTTAATATATTTCTAAACATATCTAAACCACCAGCACACGAATTTTCCGATAAGGAATATAGATAATTAGACATCGAGGTACGATATAAGATAAATAATGTACACTTTCCAGTTCGAGCATATGGCAATATTTCCCACAGTGACGTGATACCAGACGCAATTTCTTGACATCTGCCAGACGCAGATATAAAACATACTGAACAAGTACCGCACAGTTTAGGATCGTCTGTTCTCTCCACTTGCTGACGATGGCCACCAAGTTTTTCCTGTGGCTTTTGGCCGCTTCTCTGACCGTGGTATCTTGCCATCCGTCGCGAGACAAAAGGGTCAGTTAATTTCTTCATTGTGTTTGCCAATTCTGCGCATGCATGCACAAAAGGTAAGAAGGTAAGTGTAAATATATATATATATATATATATATATATATATCGACCGTTTGACCTCGTTCATTCTTCACTGAATTGATTGGGTGAGAACTTTCACAACCGTTGCCGATTTGAATGAGTGCCACGCCATTTAAGGTCGCTCTAACCAATGTGGCAAACGGGCCAGCGCATAGCCTGAACTTGTATAGAGACAATCCTGCCATGGGAAGCGTAATCCTAGGGGTTTGTAGCTGATCTCTCGACGAAAACGTAAATCCGACGATAGCACCTCAAGAAAAGGACGCCTTGTTAACTTTCCAAGATGCAGTGATATTCATAGATGGGATATTAAAATAGATATATCAACCACGGTAGTGTCGGTCAGCTGAGTTGGCACACATGACCTTAGACGGTCTATAAGCGGTCACTCATTCCCATACTAAACGCCTTTGGAGTTTTCAGAACGTCATTTCGTCTGCCACAGTACCAAACCCCCAATACCGACACACGAACGTACCCAGTTTTAGGTACGTGACTCGAGTTTTCGTCATGCAACATCTTACTCATAAGTTTATTTGGTAGTGCATTAATATCCAGTCGTATAATAATAATAATAATAATAATAATAATAATAATAATAATAATAATAATAATAATAATAATAATAATAATAATAATAATAATAGTAATAATAATAATAATAATAATAATAATAATAATAATAATAATAATAAATAATAATAATAATAATAATAATAATCTTTTCTTTAATTAAGCGCCTGCAAACGCACTGCGCTGTACAGTGAACATACATTATAGTAGAAACGGCAGCCACGTTTGGTCAGCCCAAATTTGGTTCTTAGCTGGCCATCAGACCAGTGGCACAGAATTATGTTAAACATACATTTTGATCTGCATCTTAAAGTTTAGCGTTCTAAAATAAAGAAATTACTATTTCTGTTAAAACTATACTGGTAACCGGATTATGCGGTATCCTTGGACACATTCTCAGACTTGACGCAGCGTTCGTGAATGAGGCGGCGTCATGCGCTTAGCTTCTGAGCAGCGCTTAGCTTCTGAGTAGCGCTGAGCTTCTGAGTAGGCCCTATAGCGCATTGAGTTTACGATTTCAATTATTATTTGCCTAGCCTAAACCTCGCAGCTGCATGTAAAGGGCGCTCGAAGACTTCGATTGATGATTCCATGTTTCGTTTGTAGCAAGTGGATCGAGGTCCTTTATACGACTACGTCTACCGAGCTGATCCATTATACTCCTGGACTCTAATCGACACCGTGCCTCAGGAAGGATTCACAACGTACACCATCAACGTGACGACACAAAAGTGGTATGACGGTAAGGAAATTTCCAGGTCCTTTTGTCTCTCCATCATTATACCGGTCAGAAAATTAAATGTCCGCATCCAGGCTTTCTCGGCTCTTAAGTATCGGTTTGTTTTTAGGTGCAGATTTAATTCAGTTATTGTGATGCATGAAATGTGTAGGTTTGTCTCTTAATTGCATTATTTTGAGTTACGCCACATTTGGTTCTTATCGTTCATGCCAAATTTCCTTGATGAACAAGCAAAAGCAATAGATTAAATTTCATGCGATTTAAGTTCAAATATGCTCTTCGCATATTTAAACCAAAAATATCGAATGCTGTTAGCCTTTGTCGTGGTTACTTGTTGACAAAACATCAAAATGTTGAACGATTTTGTAACTACTGCGAATAAACTGTTCAGTTTTGTAAACCACGCTTCAGAAACGTTTACGAATCGCCCGGTATGGTGGCACTATCTGGTGATTCACATACCAAACAATATCGCTCATCCAGATGCAGCCATGTTGTACATCAGCGGTGGAAACAACAATGATGGGTAAGCAGATTATGTACATGTCCACATAAAAGTGTTACTTGCATATTGTCGTTTTGTCGTTCACCCAGCATTATTTGTTTGGAGTCCCTTTATCAAACAGTGTTCAGGCTTTTTAGTCAATTATAATTTAATTTCCCATCTCTTCAAGAAATTTTACCCTTATCCATTCCAACCCGTTATCTAACAATTTATCTTAACCTAAATACAACTCATCACAGCAGCTTATCCGCTCTTCCGTATCTGGTCTCCGACAAACAGATCTTGTGGATGTAAGTATGTGTGTATGTAGGTCCTATGTATGCATGTAGGGTTCTCCATCTGGAATGGTCTCCCTCTAAACCTGCGCTTGCTGCCACTGTTAAAATCGCCTGCTTTTTGTAAGTCCCTCAAATCTCACTTCTTTAGCTGTGGCTGGGCTGGGAGCGCCTCTGAGTAGGTATCTTGAAGAGGCGCTATATCAAATTCTCAGAATGAAGAAAGAAGAAGAAAGAATGCATGCATGCATGTATTTATGTTTGTATGTATGCATACATGTATGCATGCATTATGTATTTATGTATGTATGCATGTATGTGTGCATGAATATATGTATGCATTTATGCATGTATGTATATGTGTGTACATATGCATAATGTATGTATTTATGTATATGCATATATGTATATATGCATGTATATATTCATTCATTCATTCTGAAAATTTATATAGCGTCCCTTCAATTAAGATACCTACTCAGGAGCGCCAGCCACGGCTAAAAAAGAAAGACGTGATTTATTCATCGCAGGCAAATTATTCAGAGGTAGTAATCGCAGTTCCAGTGGCAGTGGGAGCCCATTCCAAGTGGAGGGACCCACAACTGAGAAAGCCCGGCGCTGCCCAGTAGAAGAACGAGCACGCGGGACCAAGAGCTCCCCTCTGGTCGAGGAGCGAAGTGCCCGACGCGCTACGACGTCGGACACCGGGCGGCAAAGGTCACGAAGGTCAGATGGAGCGCAGCCTAGAAGACAGCGAGAGACCAAGGCAGCGATCCGATAGGAAATACGCTGGGCAATATGGAGCCAGTGCAACACATCGCACATATAGGCAGAGACAGAAGCGTACTTGGGGATACGCCCGACGAGTCGTGCAGCTGAGCGTAGAACCCGATCCAGACGCCCTATAGGAGTGGGAGACCGGCTAGCATCGAGCAACACTGGTTATGTATCTATGTATGTATGTATGTATGTATGCATATATGTATGCATGAATGTATGCATGCATGTATGTATTTATGTATGTATGCATGCATGTATGCCTGTATGTATGTGTGTACATATGTATAATATATATGCATTTATGTATGTATAAATTGCACATTCTTGATAGTGAACTCTGTTTCTCCCCTCACATAAATCAGCTTACTCGTAGCTGCTACTATCAGTTGCGCCAGCTGCGGGTTATCTCTCGCTCCTTATCTCATGATGCTGCAGCTACTCTTATCCATGCCTTTGTCACCAGTCGACTTGACCATTGCTGCTCGATTCTGGTAGGCCTGCCACTTTCTCTGACTGCTCGTCTTGATCGGGTTCTTCGATCTCCTGCGCGTCTCATTGGTCACATTCCTAAACGTGCCTCTGTCTCAGCCTATATGCGTGACACACTACACTGGCTTCCCATCTCGCAACGCATCAACTATAGAATAGCTGCATTGATCTGGCGTTGCCTACTTGGCTGTGCTCCAGTTCACTTACGTGAGCTTTGTTGTCCTGTCTCCCATGTGATTGGCCGCCGAGCCCTTCGCTCTTCTTCTTCGGGTGAACTCTTGGTTCCTCGTTCTACCACCGCAACTAGGCAGCGTCGTGCTTTCTCTGTGGTTGCCTCCTCCATCTGGAATCAACTCCCATTGCAGATACGCCTGTTACCTAAGAATAGTTCGCTTGTTTTTTTATAAGTTACTGAAGTCCAGTTTATATTGCCGTGGTTGGGCTGGGAGCGCTTCTGAGTAGGTAACTTGAGGGGGCGCTATGTTAAATTTTTAAAATGAAGGAATGAATGAATGAATATGTATGTATGCATGTATGTATGTATGTATGTGTGTATGTACATATGCATACGTATGTATATGTATGTATGCATGTATGTATGCATGCATGTATGCCTGTATGTATTTGTGTACATATGTATAATATATATGCATTCATTTATGTATATATGTACGTATGCCTGTATGTATCAGGATACTTTATATAGCGCCGTTTAGGTACCCCACAAAAGCGCTGCCTGCGCCGATCTATATGATGTTACATTGTCATTAAGAACCTAAAATGTCACTAGGGAAAGAAGTTAAAATAATAGACCTCCCGATATAAGTATTCTTTATCAACATTGAGACGAATTATTTTTGACTATGATTACGATTCAGAGCGCCCGCAAACACCAACTGTTTTTTTAGTACGGATCGTTAAAAATTGCTAAAAATATTTTGCTTGAAGGGATATCTTAAGGGTAAGCGCAGAGACTTGCCATGCAGTATATGAAATCAAATAGCCTGCACTGATCAGGACTGAAGAGCTAGGCTTGTGGATGGATGGATGGATGGATGGATGGATGGATGGATGGATGGATGGATGGATGGATGGATGGATGGATGGACGGATGGATGGATGGATGGATAAGTTGGTTGGGTAATTGAATGTGTGTGAGTATAATGGAAACAGACAGGATGGATGGATGGATGTATGGATGATAAATGGATGGATGGATGGATGGATGGATGGAAGGACGGACCGACAAACGGAGGGAAGGATGAATGGATTTAACTAGAGGGCAGTACTACGGGACAAGAAATAAGTGCTAAAGGATTCCATTAAGTTTGAAACAAGCTTATGCATGCCTGTGGAATATAACGAGGAATTCTTAACCGTTGAGGTGAATGTGTTTGCTTGCAGTCCTCCGAGCATCTCGCAGGACCATGTTTCCAGGCTGGGACAATACGCCAACGCCACTGGTATTGTCGCTTCAGTTCTTCGAATCGTACCTAATCAACCAATCATTTTCGAGGTATGCCATTACTAGAGCGCTATAAAAATGTTCATTTACTAATCTGCGTATACCTGCAAACCTTTATTTCCATTCCAAAACCTAAGTCTGAAGTAGAAGTATTGTAAATATTTATGATATAGAATGCACCAGTTAAGTCCATTTCCATTTCGTTGCCATTTATGCTAAGAACTTTCGTAATTGAAGCAGGTCAACTCATATTTAGCGGTGGCTTAACAAGGTCGGATTCAGCTTGTCTCTGAGGAAGAGGAGTTTTCCTCAAGCGGGGCATAATTATAACATAGACGATTACAGAGTTGGTGCAGAAGGGACACGCATGAAAATTAGGACATGTCTTCACGGCCTGGTGTGGACTAAAACTGTTCATATATGCATTCCAGGAGGATAAAAGTCCCATCTTGCCCTGAAGTGCGTGCTTCCATGAAATATTGATATTCGTTGATAAGCCATACAATATCCTCTGTAAAATGATGGCAGAATGATGGCGTGGAGCGTACGGAGGACGGGATAATCGCTTGGACATGGAGACGTTTCTACAACGAAAGTAAACTCGGCATAGACAACCCAGAGGTCTTGCTACGTATGCCAATGTGCAAGGTTCGTTGCCTTATCAATGACGTACGCAAGACACATACATACAAACGTAAATACACACATACATGTAGCCATACATGCATACATAGGCCTACATACAGGCATAGATGCATGAGCATGCGTAAGCCACATGCCTACATGAATTATGAAGCGGTTTGACGTTTTAAACTGTAGGCATAAATCGATGGTCGCTCTTAAACAACCAGCCAGTAGGCTAGTCAATGATAGCCATACTAAGATACAACAACGCGTTTATTGAGCGCCATTTCCTCCAGTGGTGGCTGTCATCCATAAACTATAGTCAATAAGACAACCAAATAAGTCCGTCTTGAGCCCACGCCCTTGAATATCTCAATTTCAGTTTTCTCCTAGGATTGAAGGTTAGGAATTTAGGGGATGGGCTCACATATGAGAAGCTGCTTTCACAAGTACCAGTCAAGTGATGGAACTCATCGATGACAGTCCGCCCATGCAGCTGTATGCGAGAGGGGAGGCGGCCCGCTTGTTGCTGACGTGCCGAGACCCGAATGTAATCATGATTAATAGCCTATAGAAGTTATAGAACCTATCCAGCTGACAATCTAGTCGACATTTACGAGGTCAGTAAACCAGAAATTATATTAAAGTAGGTAAGCAACTTGGGAAGGGTGAGTAATGAATTTGGACCAATGTGACATAAAAACTATGGGGAAGCAGGGCTTAAATACCCACTTGGGGCCTCTTGCAAACTAAACACTTTCATGTTGAAAGTAATAGGGGCCTAGTCTGCAAATTGTTCAGCGAGTATGGAGCACGCGTTTTACAGCAATTATCTGAGTCAAATCGATAAAGTCTTAGAGTTGTTGACTTGTTCATTTGCTTCCATTGGTCTAACAAAGTAAGTTTTTAAAAAAAGGGAAAACGACTAGGATGGTGGAATGTAAATCCTAGTTGAATGGAATTGAGGAAATATGTCGACCATCATAATATATGCACTTGAAGGTTGTTGAGGCGAACGAAAGCCTGGGTCATAAAATATATGGCAATAGGGGGATAGATTATACTGGTAACACTCATGGCCAGGAGAGCATAAGGTACGCGGATCGACTCCCGCAACCCCCCTCTAGGGCGGCGCCTTGCATGGCTGCCAAACCGTGTGTTTAATTAAGATATTGAGTGTACTTTCATGTTTCAATGTAACCTTACTGCGTCTGTCGGTTTGAAATAATAATAAAGAATATATATATATATATATATATATATATATATATATATATATATATATATATAAAAGCAATCATGCGATTACAGAATTTTACTTTCATTATTCTATAGTAGTTAATTATTTTGGCTCATTTTATTTGAGGAAGTATATATATATATATATATATATATATATATATATATATATATATATATATATATATATATATATATATATATAAAGATCATGTTGTTTTGAAATTGCAGGCTTCGGCGAGAGCTATGGATACCGTTCAAACGTTTGTGTCTCAGACGATCGGCAATTCTGTCACCAAATTTATGGTTGCTGGAGAGTCAAAGGTAGGTTATGTGCGTGTAGGATCCTATAACAAGATCCTGTTTCCTACGCAACGACGTAGGAAACCAATGTTTAAAGCATTGCATTGGCTCCATGTTCAGCAAAGAATATTAGCGCACTGATTAGCGTATACACTGATCAGCGTATACGTTGAAATTAATTAACAATGATAATATCTTTAACAGAAGAAAATAAATAGGCGCATATTTTCTTTATAATTAGCCGAGATTTAGAAGTTGATTAATTATTTTCATTGGTCAACAGGCAATGCATTTTAGATCAAAGCCAAACCTAAAGTGTATTTAGTAGATATTCTAAATCGAATAACTGAGACTGTGTTTTAGTGAGGCTTAAAATAGATGGACACAAATGGCATCCATTTAAAGAAGTGTGAGCGCCTTTTTGAGCTTCTAAATGGGCGCCATATAAATAGCCAGCTACACATATGCATGGAAATGTTTTGTAGAGAGGTTGGACAACGTGGCTGATGGGTGGAATCGACGACAGAATTGTTGCTCTTGCACCTGTTGTGTTGTCATGCCTTAACATGGTAGAGGTAAGTGTGCTGTCATGCCTTAACGTGGTAGAGGTAAATGTGCTGTCATGCCTTAACATGGTAGAGGTAAGTGCGCTGTCATGTCTTAACATGGTAGAGGTAAGTGTGATGTCATGCCTTAACATGGTAGAGGTAAGTGCGCTGTCATGTCTTAACATGGTAGAGGTAAGTGTGCTGTCATGCCTTAACATGGTAGAGGTAAGTGTGCTGTCATGCCTTAAGATGATAGAGAAGTACAAATACAAAATAAATAAATAGATTAAAGAAATAAAGCAATATGCATAAGATATATAAAAATATATACATAAATACATAAATTAAAAGTCACAAATTTAAAGTAACGTATACATACGACTTTTAGCTGAGATGTAAGATGAATTACCTGTGACAATCATACACCACAGAGTTGCGTTTCATGCAAAATGAAGAAATAAAATGAGCTTGTTAATTGTTGTCTGTATATAGCAATTCCATCATTATTGGCGCTCGTTGGGAGGTTGGTCTTTCGCTTTGTACGACTACTGGTCGCAAGATCTCATGGGACTTATAGACGAGCCGGAAACTTTCTTGATGCAGCAAATCATTGATCCATACTGTAAGCCTATGTCGTTTCAACTAGACCTAGACCATATAAACAGACACTATTAAGCGCAAAAACAAGTAAACGGTTAACTTTTGCGCTGTTTTATTACTTTTATTACTCTCTTTAAGATGAATTACTTCACCACATTATTAGTAATTAATACATTTAGCTCTGCTGTAGGCTTACATTGGGGAAGACGGCAATGCAGGGACTAGAAAAAATATGGAAGAACAAATCAGTGAGTTTGGGAACGAAGACAAGAATTGTAAAAGCAATGATCCTACCAGTGGTGCTTTATGGATGCGAAACATGGACAAAAACCAAGGCATTGGAGAAGAAAATTGAGGCATGTGAAATGTGGATTTGGAGGAGGATGTTGAGGGTTTCTTGGACTGAAAAGAGAACTAACGAGGATATCCTGGAAGAAATAGGACACTGGAGAGGGAGTTTGACGTTGGGACAGAGAGCGGCCAGGCAGAAGATGTCATACTTTGGACATGTGATGCGTGCAGATGGGCTGGAAAAGGAGATGATGTTGGCGTGTGGGGAGGGCAGGAGGAGGAGAGGACGTCCAAGGAGGAGATGGATGGAGGAGATACAAGAGGCAATGAAGATGAACATCTCCGAGCTGAGAGAGGCCACGAGAAATCGGAGCACATGGAGAAGGTTGACCATGACAGTCGCTAGGATTCAACGAATCGACAGCACAAGGTGACAAGGTGTAGGCTACCATCGGCTTGGCTATTACGGAATACTAGAGACAGGCTCACGACACTTCTACCGCGATCTATATTATATGAATATAAGTAACATACGTAGACCTACCTAGCGGGCATATAAGAGATATAAGGGTATAGATATAGTCACAGAGTTACGCATGCAGACCTACATATGAACGTCGATTGGGTGCAAGTCTCGCCTCTTAGAGAATTCCAGCCCTAAATCCACCCAGTTCTGCCTTCGCAGCTTTCTCGTCCTCAGTGAAACCCGCCTTAGCAGCCGCTCTGCCTCCTGTCTCTAGTCTCTCTGACAACCAGACTCGGACCTCAACTAGACCTCGATATCTGGACAACCCCTGGTATACGAAACAGCGCTCGTGAATAACCTGGTGCACTGCGCTTCAGGGGCGTAACTTTGGTTTAAAAAGTGGGGGGCACCAATTTCTTACATACACGAAGCAAGGCGGAGACCGCTATCTCTGGGAAGGCACAATAATAAAATATTGATTGGCATTGTTCAAAAAGTGGGGGGTACGGTACCCCCCAGTCCAAAAGGTAGGGGGTACGGGTACCCCTCGTAAACCCCACAAATTACGCCCATGGTGCGCTTAGCTTTAGAGTAGCGCCTTAGAAATGTGGCGTTTGCGATTACGAAGCAAACCGGCTGGCCAGCAACTGCAGTCTTGGTCGAAACCGGACCACGTGGTGAAAGTCATTTGCATTTGTCAATCTCCATGGACTGTTTAAGACCTAATTCGAAATTAAGGCTCACTGACAGCCTTTTTAGTAGGCCACTGTTGTCGTTTTAAGTTTATCGTGCTTGGCTAACGATGCCGAAGTTGATGGTCAGCGCTTCATCAGACGAATTCTTCATGATAGACGACTACGATTACTTCTACAAAGACCTTCTGGGAGAGAAATACATCTGGTGAGTTATTATTTCTTATTATTATTAATCTGGATTTTTCTAAATGTTTCTAGCATCTAAAGGATACGAACATATCGAAATTTTGAAAACTAAAAATACTGCTCTTTCACAAATCCTTCCCAATTCCTCCTCTTCCACTTACTATCACAGCAATCACCATCATAATTATCATCAATTCATCATCATCATTATTAACAACAACAACAACAACAACAACAGTTTCGGATTCCAATCACTTGGCGGCCATCGTTGAGAATGAATGATCTCCATAGGCGTAGACTCTGAGGGGGGCAACCGGGGCACTTTCCCCCTAATAATTGAGATTGACTGTACACCCAATGCAACAAGTGTAGAATGAATAACCAAATCGACCCCTCCAAATTTTGGACAAGCTTACGCCACTGATGATCTCCATTCTTTATTCAGTTTGTCTGGTCCGATGCTTTCTCAGGTTTATATTTCTCTTCCGGTGAAATCTTGCATGTTATGTTTTGTGAGCCTTGTATGGGGTCAAGTAAACTTATATTCATTTAACATCTTAATCGTAATCGCAATCTCCAAACTTCTAAAGCGCCACTCGAAGGCCAAGCGCAGGTCACCAGCCTATTCACAAGCGTTGCGTCAAATCAGAGGAGTTTTTCCAAAGAGTAGTCCAAAGGAGGTCCGAGTCGGGTTACCAGAGGGTATGACCAAGCCATAGAAGTCTTGGTTGAACGGGTTCGCCCAGCAGTCTTACGTAGTCTTGGAGTATATTTTGTCTTCATTTCTGATATAGTCCTACATATCTTTAATTGAGCTTTTTTAACATGCAGTATAATATTTCTCAGTTGTGCTGTGCTGTTCTGCAAGCCTGAAATTCCACGATGCAGCACTGAAGCTTTGACGTGGTTGGTCCAACTTTCAGGAATAAGTTGCCTGGCTACCCTACGACAGTAGCTCCTTGGCACTGGCGGCATTCTTGTTTGACAGGTGGGGGGAGGGGGACAATTTAGAACTGATCTGGTCAAAAAGAGTTTTGAACTGATCTGGTCAAAAAAGAGGTAAAAAAATTGTTGACCTTTTTGGTGTTTCTTTCAAAATGTGGGGGGACAGATGTATTGTGTGTCCCCCACTCTTAAAGGTGGGAGTCTTGTCCCCCTCAATCCCCCGGGGTCGCCACCCATGCTCCTTGGTCTTTTTATGTCTCTCCTTAAGATCTTAAAACTACTATGCTCAATCGTGATATACAGGGTGCGGCCGAAAAAAATAATTCATTTCGAAAATTGCGATTTCTCGAAAACCGCTGAATATGTTGCTACAAATATTTTCATTCTTATTCGTAACATACTTTTGCATATTATTTGAAAATTTTATGTCAGTATCTTTATATTTGTGATCATGACATCAGGCAGAAGAAAGAACTGCATTTTTTCAATTGAACACGGCATTCACGAAATAGGAAATCATATTTTTACATAAAGTAGCCTGCGGTGTGCCATAATTACGTCATTTCCGCTTTGCAGACGGTGTTTTGTTTACATTTTGAGTATAATTGCACTTGTAAGCAAACAGTTTTATTCAACATGGGCAAGATATCCGATGATGATAAAATGAGAATACAGACTTTAAGAGAACTTGGATTTGGCTACAGAAAAATCAGTTCTTTCCCCACATCATGGTTTCTGCAGGTGTCAGCTATGAGGATAAGGGACGCTTGCATTTCATTCACGAGAAGGCCAAAGTCAATGCTAAGTACTACGTGGAGAATCTTTTGCCTAAGCTTGTCGATGTCTGTCACACTGTCTTGGGAAAATCAGTTCATTTTTCAGCAAGATGGAGCGCCCGCTCACGGCGCAAAGCTGGCCCAAGATTGGTTAACAAGTCACAGTCCGGACTTCATCGACAAGGATTCATGGCCGCCAAATTCCCCAGATATGAACCCACTCGACTATGCTGTATGGGGTGCAATGCTTGAGATCTAGAACAAACTTACCACAAAGCCGAAGAACATTCCTGAACTGAGAAATACGCTGCAAATCATCTGGAAAGAATTGCCACTTGAGACCATTCAGAAGTCTGTTCTGGGCTTTCGAAAACGTCTGCAAACTTGCGTAAAAGCAAACGGTGGTCACTTCGAACATTCCTTGCACAAAACTTAACACTTTGGCTAATCTTGTCAATAACAATAAGTAGGCCTAACCTTGAACCTTGTTACATTACTGTTTGCGTCGTTACTTTGTTACTTATTGCTGTCAGTAACTGTCTGTTGAAACGAAAATAACATTGTTTCACTTCAGGGTTGCACCATTTTGGTTTTCATGATTTGAATTTCAATACATTTAGCCAAGCTGTAGACAGATATGTGTCAAATAGAATGGCGAAGTTTTGTAACAAAATATTCAGCGGTTTTCGAGAAATCGCAATTTTCGTAATGGATTATTTTTTCGGCCGCACCCTGTATAGTCCCTGTGTAAATCTGTAATATTTTACACTTACAAGATTCGACGTTTGCAGGATGTTAGAGAATTCTGGTCATGGCGTCGACAACGGTCCGTTAGGAGAAGATTACTGGTTAATGCTAGAGACATTCTACTTATCGGTTTTAACGGTCGGTATATTATCTATTATATTATAATAGGTACGATTATGTGCATAACTTCATATTTGTGAATTATTCTGTTATCTAGCACAAGTCTACCCAGCAAAACCTAGAGCTACTTGTATTGTGACGGAAACCGGAGCTGGCTACCCTGGAATAGCTACTACGAGCCCTGTCCTTGAACTTCAGCTTTGTGGTGTTTTAAGTCACAGAGGACTACGTAATAATTATCATACTGACAGTTCAGCTACTTCAACTATAGATCTTTTGGGGTGATCAATATTTAGTGACATTTGTTTTTCTTTTTGCAGAATTATCAACGCCCTCACATGGAATGGGTCAAAAACGCGGTAATTAACGCACGCAGTGTTATTATGTCTAGCCTACTGTAAGTCTGTAAATCCTAGGTCATAATAATATTTAATAAAATTTCACCTATTTTGATGACAAATTTACTAAATTTTTGTGATTGATAAAAATTATCAGAGA